>JAGTTH010001675.1:0-18673 GCA_022606485.1 Agraylea sexmaculata
GTTAGCCTGCTTTTATCTCTACCCATATAATCACACAGTCACAGCTGAATGGTTTTTCTCCAGTGTGTGTTATTGTGTGACAATCCAGGCTCCTTTTATCTCTACACTTATAATCACACTGATCACATGTAAATGGTTTTTCTGCAGTGTGTGTCCTTATGTGATGAGTTAGCCTGCTTTTATCTCTACCCTTATAATCACACTGATCACAGCTGAATGGTTTTTCTCCAGTGTGTGTCCTTATGTGATGAGTTAGCCTGCTTTTATCTCTACCCTTATAATCACACTGATCACAACTGAATGGTTTTTCTGCAGTGTGTGTCCTTATGTGAGATATTAGGCTCCTTTTATCTCTACACTTATAATCGCACTGATCACAAGTAAATGGTTTTTCTCCAGTGTGTGTCCTTATGTGAGATATTAGGCTGCTTTTCTCTCTACACTTATAATCACACTGATCACAGCTGAATGGCTTTTCTCCATTGTGTGTCATTATGTGAAGATTTAGGCTCCTTTTATGTCTACACCTATAATCACACTGATCACAGGTAAATGGTTTTTCTCCAGTATGTGTCATTGTGTGAGAGATTAAGTATCTTTTCTTCCAACTCTTATAATTACAATAAGCACACTTGTATAGTCCGATGCCAGCTTCATCTAATTTATTATTTCGCAAACTATTTAAACGAGTGTTGGAGTCACAGTCATCTCGCTGATCATTTGGTTTTTGTACAAGAATTTTAAAAGAATCTTTTTTGATGTAATTATCATCATTATCAGAATCTTCAATATCAATAGAATTCTCGTTTATATTATTGCCTTCATCTTCAGAATCTTCATCCTCTAGTTTAATTTCCTCAATATCGATAGATTCCTCGTTTATATTATTGCCTTCATCATCAGAATCTTCATCCTCTAGTTTAATTTCCTCAATATCGATAGAGTCCTCGTTTATATTATTGCCTTCATCTTCAGAATCTTCATCCTCTAGTTTAATTTCCTCAATATGAATAGAGTCCTCGTTTTTATTAATACCTTCATCGTTAGATTTTTCCGCTTCTACTTTAATATCTTTATCCAAATCTTCTGATTCTATTTTAATATCTCGAATGTCTATCCGATTCTCGGTGTAATCCATTGCCGTTTGTATTCACAGCCAAATGTCAAATGACAGATTCAGTGTTGCCATGCTCTTAATCATACTTAAGGCATACATACAATAAGTAAAGATATTATGGATATAAATTGTTCATATAAAAGGATGGGAATTCCTGGAATTGGCCATTGCCATATTTGTATTGGTATATTTTTTAATTTTACTTTTATGGGTGTACCACTGATGATGTGGTCCAGTGAAGCCTCGTCATGTGAAGAGTACAGGGAAAAAATCATATACATGTAATCTGAAACAAAAAATAGACCCTCTAAAAATTACAAGTTACAACTAATTAGATACATCGATATTTAATATGTTATTACTTATTATTGATAATTACCGGTTACAGTTACTAAAGTTACTTCAGCGGTGACTCGGAGATGTAAACACTTACAAAATAGTGCGATTTGCTGTGCTAGATCATGAAGAGTCATAGAAAAAAGAGTAATATGTAAAATTTCGTCAAATTATACTACAATCACCAAGATGCAGTTATTTAAAATTATGCAAGAACAAAATATTTACATATTACTTAATCAAATATCTTGAAAATCTACCTATTGATGACACAAAGCAAATTAAGAAAGATTTGACAACATTTAAATTTGAGATAATACAGGAGATGGACTAAATCATCCAGAAAAAGAGGATAATTTTGTGAGAAACAATCGAGAATGGCCCAAAGGCACCTTTAATATTCCGAAGAAAACAATTCGACCAGAGCGCTCAGAAAAATGGTTCAATGAGTCACGTGAGAAGAATAAAAACTGAGGAATAATACTGATATACTATACTGGTCAAAATTAGCAGAAACAGGAATGATAAATGCATCCTCATTATTAAAATAAATAGTTAAAACATCTAAGCGGGCATCAAAATACAATAAAGCCTTCAATATCAATCAACAAAACAGGCAGCTGTCTACTTTAAATACACTGTCACTTTTTGTTGAATCAGGACTTTCTAGGATACAATATGAAATAATGCAGAATAGCCATACAACTCTTTACCCTTGTTATGGTATAATATAAAATGCGAAAGGGATTGTTACCCTGATAAGGAATCATAACGAATAACTATAGATTGCGCTGAAGTAGTCACAGATGGATCATACAGTTACACAATTGTTATTACATTTAAGCGAGGTTTTACAAGTCAAAAACTAGTCGAAGATTTTTGCAGATCACGAATTGGCAGCAGATATCAGTGGAATTGATGTTAATTTAATTTATCGTCTACGAGTTATAAGTGTTATCGAGTGGACATCGAATTAATATAAAAAAGTTTACCGTTTATTCCAAAGAAACTGCTGAACTGTACATTAATCCTTATCCATGGTATCCTATGTCTCCAACAATGCATTAAATTATAATACATGGCCTCATAATATGCAAAAAAGCTTTGCTTCCGATAGGCTAACTATTAGAAGAGGCCGCGGAAGCACACAACAAACATTTCCTGCACTATCGAGAACATTTTTCTCTAAAATTTAGACCAATAGACTGTAATTTAAATGTTCTAAATAGACTTTGACTAACCTCGGATCATATTATATCTGGAATGAGATCGATATTCCATAAGAACACTGAACCTTTCTTGAAATCAGTGGAAATGTTACTCCCTGCTGAACCTTCATATCCTGAAAAATACAACGATACTGGTTCTGAGCAATCTTTGAACGAAGAAGAACTGTTTTAAAATAATATGTCTGATATATAAACTAAAAGTCCCTTTCTTGTACAATTTAAATTCTTCATAAAATATATGTATTATGACTACCACTAATTTTTAATACTACACATGAACACAAATGAAATCAATTACACCACAAAAAAAAATTTTGCCGGCTAAATAAATCAAATACCTGTCTGTGCGATGCTAAAACTATAGCTGAGCGTACTCGATGTTGGTATTGCAAGTATTTAGGTGAACTTGTATATAGGCGACTTGAGTCGAAGCGAAGAGTTCGTCACGAAACTGGAATGGAGTGAGAAATATAACATTAGCACGAGATTTAGCTATAACACAAAATAAATAAGATATGATGGGTATACATAATTCATATAAAAGAATGGGAATTCCTGGAATGGGCCATATTTTTATTGTTATATTTTTTAATTTTACTCATGTATGTACCACTGATGATCCCTTTTTTATGATAGTTACACAGAAAATTATTTAAAAATTACCTTGATAAGTTGTTTCAGGTGCTACAAATTTTCTTGAATTACTGAGTGCTTTTTAATTACACTAGAACTGAATGTGCCATTATATATTATGTTGACCGATGATAAATGAGACAGCAGTGATTTGCACTGGCACATATAGTCTCAATTTTAAAGGTACATCGAGAGTAATGCAAATCTAAGAATGTTTTAAGATACTGTGATAACAATGAACGGAGATGGTTTGGTGCATTATTTTCAATCACAACAATAAAATCTTCTGGGGTCTGGAAAGAGCTTTTCATGTTCCAAAATGCAACGTTCTTAGTAGAGAAAGAAATTTAACATGCATTAAAGAAACCTCATGTGACGATCCAGGGTCCTTTTCTTTCTACTTTTATAATCACACTGATCACAGCTAAATCGTTTTATTGCAGTGTGTCATTATGTGTCGAGTTAGGTTGCTCTTCACGCTACTTTCATAATCACACTGATCACAGCTGAATGGTTTTTCTCCGGTATGAGTCATTATGTGACGATCCAGGCTGCTTTTCTCTATACACTTATAATCACACTGATAACAGCTGAATGGTTTTTCTCCAGTGTGTGTCCTTATGTGAGACATTAGGTCACTTTTCTCTCTACACTTATAATCGCACTAATCACAACTAAATAGTTATTCTCCAGTGTGTGTCCTTTTGTGACGAGTTAGACTGCCTTTATCTCTACCCTTATAATCACACTTATCACAACTAAATGGTTTTTCTCCGGTGTGTGTCCTTATGTGTCGAATTAGACTGCCTTTATCTCTACACTTATAATCACACTGATCACAGCTGTGTGGTTTATCTCCAGTGTGTGTCATTGTGTGAGATATTAGATACCCTCTATCTATGCATTTATAATCACACCGATCACAACTAAATGGTTTTTCTCCAGTGTGTGTCTTTATGTGTCGAATAAGACTGCCTTTTTCTTTACACTTATAATCACACTGATCACAGCTGTGTGGTTTTTCTCCAGTGTGTGTCATTTTGTGAGATATTAGATACCCTTTATCTTTGCATTTATAATCACACCGATCACAACTAAATGGTTTTTCTCCAGTGTGTGTCCTTATGTGAGATATTAGACTGCCTTTATCTCTACACTTATAATCACACTGATCACAGCTGTGTCATTTTGTGAGATATTAGATACCCTTTATCTATGCATTTATAATCACACTGATCACAACTAAATGGTTTTTTTCCAGTGTGTGTCTTTATGTGTCGAATAAGACTGCCTTTTTCTTTACACTTATAATCACACTGATCACAGCTGTGTGGTTTTTCTCCAGTGTGTGTCATTTTGTGAGATATTAGATACCCTTTATCTTTGCATTTATAATCACACCGATCACAACTAAATGGTTTTTCTCCAGTGTGTGTCCTTATGTGAGATATTAGACTGCCTTTATCTCTACACTTATAATCACACTGATCACAGCTGAATGGTTTTTCTCCAGTGTGTATCATTTTGTGAGATATTAGATACCCTTTATCTATGCATTTATAATCACACTGATCACAACTAAATGGTTTTTCTCCAGTGTGTGTCTTTATGTGTCGAATAAGACTGCCTTTTTCTTTAAACTTATAATCACACTGATCACAGCTGTGTGGTTTTTCTCCAGTGTGTGTCCTTATGTGAGATATTAGACTGCCTTTATCTCTACACTTATAATCACACTGATCACAGCTGTGTGGTTTTTCTCCAGTGTGTGTCATTGTGTGAGATATTAAATACCCTTTATCTATGCATTTATAATCACACTGATCACAACTAAATGGTTTTTCTCCAGTGTGTGTCTTCATGTGACGAGTTAGACTGCCTTTCTGACTACACTTATAATCACACTGATCACAACTGAATGGTTTTTCTCCAGTGTGTGTCCTTATGTGATGAGTTAGCCTGCTTTTATCTCTACCCTTATAATCACACCGATCACAGCTGAATGGTTTTTCTCCAGTGTGTGTTATTGTGTGATGATCCAGGCTCCTTTTCTCTCTACACTTATAATTGCACTGATCACAAGTAAATGGGTTTTCTCCGGTGTGTGTCCTTATGTGAGATTTTAGATAGCTCTTCATTGTACACTTATAATCACACTGATCACAGCTGAATGGTTTTTCTCCAGTGTGTGTCCTTATGTGAGATATTAGGCTGCTTTTCTCTCTACACTTATAATCACACTGATCACAGCTGAATGGTTTTTCTCCAGTGTGTGTCCTTATGTGAGATATTAGGCTCCTTTTATCTCTACACTTATAATCGCACTGATCACAACTGAATGGTTTTTCTCCAGTGTGTGTCCTTATGTGATGAGTTAGCCTGCTTTTATCTCTACACTTATAATCACACTGATCACAATTGAATGGTTTTTCTGCAGTGTGTGTCCTTATGTGAGATATTAGGCTCCTTTTATCTCTACACTTATAATCGCACTGATCACAAGTAAATGGTTTTTCTCCAGTGTGTGTCCTTATGTGATGAGTTAGCCTGCTTTTATCTCTACACTTATAATCACACTGATCACAGCTGAATGGCTTTTCTCCATTGTGTGTCATTATGTGAAGATTCAGGCTCCTTTTATGTCTACACCTATAATCACACTGATCACAGGTAAATGGTTTTTCTCCAGTATGTGTCATTGTGTGAGAGATTAAGTATCTTTTCTTCCAACTCTTATAATTACAATAAGCACACTTGTATAGTCTGATGCCAGCTTCATCTAATTTATATTTTCGCAAACTTTTTAAACGAGTGTTGGAGTCACAGTCATCTCGCTGATCATTTGGTTTTTGTACAAGAATTTTAAGAGAATCTTTTTTGGTGTAATTATCATAATTATCAGATTCTTCATAATCAATTTTAATATCTTCAATATCAATAGAATCCTCGTTTATATTATTGCCTTCATCATCAGAATCTTCATACTCTAGTTTAATTTCCTCAATATCGATAGAGTCCTCGTTTATATTATTGCCTTCATCTTCAGAATCTTCATCCTCTAGTTTAATTTCCTCAATATCGATAGAGTCCTCGTTTATATTATTGCCTTCATCTTCAGAATCTTCATCCTCTAGTTTAATTTCCTCAATATGAATAGAGTCCTCGTTTTTATTAATACCTTCATCGTTAGATTTTTCCGCTTCTACTTTAATATCTTTATCCAAATCTTCTGATTCTATTTTAATATCTCGAATGTCTATCCGATTCTCGGTGTAATCCATTGCCGTTTGTATTCACAGCCAAATGTCAAATGACACATTCAGTGTTGCCATGCTCTTAATCATACTTAAGGCATACATACAATAAATAAAGATATTATGGATATAGATAACGTCTTTTTCTGAAAATAAAATACTATGTCTTACTTTCGATTTTAGTTCGAAATACGCGCCATAGCTTGTCTTCAGGGTATAGAAAAAAAGTTTATTTATATGATTTTATTCAATATTTATTTATTTTAAAGATAATACAGAAGCTTTAATTTATTCTATGGGTGGATGTAGTTGACCCATGGTGTTGGTCCAGTATCAGTGCAGGAGTGTGTGTAGAAATAAAAGATGAAAGCCACTGGCCAGGGTGATTTATTTGAAGAGGTTACTTACTAACATGTCTGCCCGCCCCGAGGGCTCCGAGACAAGAGAGCGTTAACTCACTGGTGACAGCTGTCGCTGTTCCGGTAGCTGTTAGCGGCCAGCTGGAAGTGCATAAATACATATCTGCGCTGTCCAGTAGCCGCTACAATTCAATTATATTCATTTCATCTTCTTCAGGAACAACGTCATAAATTATCGGATTCAGTTCTGATTTTCCCCCAAATCCATTTCCCGTTGAATCATTGGTCCAAATCTCTCAAGACTTGCAATATAGCTATCATTAAATGAATACTTTTTGTCCAAGTAGCCTGTTCGTAGTGCATTGGAAACATAACCGTTAGTTTTACAAAATTACCTCGGTGATTTGTCAACATTCTGTTTTTAATATATTCATTGATTTCCATCTACAAATGATCCTTGAATGCCTTGTTTATTGCAATGTCAAGTGTCTGGAGGTAACCAATCATTCCTGTAATCATTATTTGATCAATTTTCCTCTCAGCAAGAAAGTTTTTCATGTCTTTTAACGCAATAAGTACAATATGAATCGCAAACTAGTAAACCTCTATTTCGACCCCTCAACCATGGTGTTAGTATAAAGTTAATCCATTTTTTACTGCTTGGGTGCACCAGGCTTTTTCAAATTCAACAACATAAATTCCAGAAACGCATTTAGTGATTAGTAGTAATCTGGTCCTTTTTACGTTTAGTGATTAAAAAAGGCGATACTTAGACGAATTGCCAAAGTACAGATAACACATGTATTTTCATAACCAGTAGAAGGAACGTAGAATGACAAAGAACCCTTTTGGTGAATTGTCGATTGAGATTGTAAGCCTAGAAATACTGCAGTTTCATCCATAGCAATTATGTTGGAGACTTCGTATTTAGTCGATGCCATCAACAAAACAGATTAATGCAAGTGCACGTTTAACAACTTCATTGTCTTCCAGCTTAAACATTGTTTTTATTTTTGGAAAAAGATTGTAGTTCATATAACAGGATGGAAATTTCTGGAATTGGCCGTTGCCAGCATTTTTTTTGTCCAGTGGTGTAACACATATTTGTATTGTTATATTTTTTAATTTTACTCATGTGTGTACCACTGATGATGTGGTCCAGCGAAATGAAGAGTACGGGGAAAGAATTACAAGTTACAACTAATTAGATACATCGATATTTAATATGTTATTACTTATTATTGATAATTACCGGTTACAGTTACCAAAGTTACTTCAACGGTGACTCGGAGATGTAAAAAAAAATCCTTACAACACTTTAATTATATCTTGATACTTTTCATTACTGGTAGGAATGTGACCTAAAAAAATAATAAAACTCATTAACAATGGTTTAAATTTAAAAAAATTCACGCTTACTTTTAATGATAGTTACACAGAAAACTATTTAAAAATTACCTTGATGAGTTGTTTCAGGTGCTACAAATTTTCTTGAATGCTTTTTTGAAGTGCTTTTTAATTACACTAGAACTGAATGTGCCATTATAGATTATGTTGACCGATGATAAATGAGACAGCAGTGATTTGCACTGGCACATATAGTCTCAATTTTAAAGGTACATCGAGAGTAATGCAAATCTAAGAATGTTTTAAGATACTGTGATAACAATGAACGGAGATGGTTTGGTGCATTATTTTCAATCACAACAATAAAATCTTCAAGGGTCTGGAAAGAGCTTTTCATGTTCCAAAATGCAACGTTCTTAGTAGAGTAAGAAATTTAACATGCATTAAAGAAACCTCATGTGACGATCCAGGGTCCTTTTCTTTCTACTTTTATAATCACACTGATCAGAGACAAATGGCTTTTCTCTGGTGTGTGTCCTCAAGTGAACGGTAAGTTTCCCCTTATCTCTACTCTTATAATCACACTGATTACAGCTAAATGGTTTTTCTCCAGTGTGTATTCTTATATGAGATATTAGACTGCTTCTCTGTCTACACTTAAAATCACACCGATCACAGCTGAACGACTTTTCTCTGGTGTGTGTCCTCAAGTGAACGGTAAGTTTCCCCTTATCTCTACTTTTATAATCACACTGATCACAGCTAAATGGTTTTTCTGCAGTGTGTGTCCTTATTTGAGAGATAAGGTCACTTTTCTCTCTACACTTATAATCACACTAATCACAACTAAATGGTTTTTAGGTGTCCTTAAAGACATGTTGTATATATTTATTGGGGATGATTGTATTTTATTGACGATTTGTGATGCATTGTTGCAGTTTGGTGTCAGCAGTTTGTACTGGAAGCAGATTTGGTCTCTTTGTATCGCTCTTTGGGGACAGCACGCTGATTCCGATGCCGGTAAAATTATCATCGTTGGCTTCCGAGGGGCTTTTTTTTTTAATTTATTATTGTGTTTTTAGATGTACTTGTAAAAGTGTTGGCTCAACATTCGGCATTATCTCGATGGCTTTTCGACTGCTGCGATGTGGAAGATTTGGATGAAGTTGAACCGTTGATAGCATTGTTGGCTCGTCACCGTCTTTACGATGCTTGTTCATACGCACAGAATAAAGGCAATAATATGCTGGCTTTGCTCATGTCGCAGATCGGAGGTTAGTAAATTAAATTTCAAGTTCATTCCATACATTTTTAATAATTTAATATTGTGACACCTTCACCAAGGGGTGTTACACCAATCCAATTATTTATTTTCTATCAGTGTTGTCCCTAATTGAAGGAAAATTAATATATAT
Organism: Agraylea sexmaculata; assembly: GCA_022606485.1. NCBI lineage: Eukaryota > Metazoa > Arthropoda > Insecta > Trichoptera > Hydroptilidae > Agraylea > Agraylea sexmaculata. Next base: position 9,691 of record JAGTTH010001675.1, read on the forward strand.
TGTACTCTTCCGTTCTAAAAAACTTAATTGCATCTCGCATTTGTTAATCGCTGTACCATTTTTTATCTGATGCATTTATTATACTCGTATAGAAAATTAAACGTGTGATTTTCAAGTACAGTGATGCCTCGTCATACGAGTTTAATTCTTTAAATAAAATTGAATATATAAGTTATTGAATAAAAAAAAAGTATTTATAAATGACAAATATTTATTGTACAAAACCAAAATGAGAATATAATGAAATAAATTAGATTTATAAAGCATTAAATTCGCTTAATTTTCATTAATGCTTCTCTCTTCACTGGTCTTTGCCTCACATGAAGGCTGTTTAGGAAAAAATGTTCCAGACCCATGGATTTTTCTAGCCGATAGCTCGTATCTCGATTACCACTCTATATACGTACTTCATATTTATAATTTGACATTATATACATACTACATTATTATAAAAGAATGTCGTTTATTGAAAAATATAAAAAAATTCAGTATTTGACATCCCCTGTCAATTATTGGATTTGTAATAAATTCAGTATCCATTAAATAACACCCCTTACAAACCAACAAAACTATTTATGTATATTACATTTAAAAGTCAACATGCTTCCTTACAGAATGTATCTATCTATTATCAAAGGATTTATTTTACTAATATGCACACAATCTTTAATATACCGATTTAAAGTTGAAATATCAATTACTGGAGGGGGTGTCAAAGACTGGTGCAGCCACTATAAATTAATTGTTTTATAGGTGATGGTCGTGTGAAGACTTTGGCCCTCCGTCAATTATATGCATGGAGAGATCTCTGCGCCGATAGACACGTCGATCAAGTATTCCTAACCGTATTTGCTCTGGTGGCCGGCCGTGCCCTCTTCCCGCTGTCGACTCCCGGCACGTCTGTCCACGTGTGCGAGGGTTTATCCTGGCTGCCAGCCTTCGCCATGCATTTCTGGTGAGTACGACACGTCTTCGCTAAATTCCCCATCAATTAATAATAATTTAATTATAGGTATCTGTGTGAACCCGTGTCGAATGTGAACAATGCGGTAAGTGCATTCGAGAAGTCGTTCTTCGCCGATTGCCGCATGCCCAAAGAAATACCCGAGGATCGTATAGATGATGAACAGAATACCGAAGAACCGGAGCTTGTATCCGCTACTGAAGATGACATCACTCGCTCCAGGGTCGCCTTCCCGTCTCCTGTTTACACCGATCGCGTAATACCCGACTGCTCGGATCCTAAGGTATACAAATTAACCACTTACCTGTCGGATTTTTATGAGAAAGAGTGTCTAAAAATTGTCAGTTTTTTTTATTATTGATTTGATCATTATTATTATTAATTTGATGATTATTATTAAAATTTGTTTATTATTATTATTATCATATTTTCCAAAAAACATTTAATTCACATTAAAAAAAAACTTTTTGGCGGTAAATACAGCTCTGTATTACGTCATCTCGATCATTGCGAACAGCAAACTGATCTACAAGTCGATACAAGATCTCCCGAACGGAACTCGGGATAAACATTTCTTAAAAGTCGAAATATGATTAGCCCGAGCAAGATTCGGGCTCGTCAGTGTGCGAACTAAACCCGCGCCCGAGTCATGCTCGGGCAAAACTGTCAAGTTGTTAAAACATTTTGAATGGATAAAATTATTACATATTGTTTCAATTTTTTAGAAAAGACTCTTGGACATGCGTTTTCAACTATTGGCACTGCGGGCATCTTCATGGAAATCGTTGGATTCGATCGTGAATCCCGCATCGCACACTCCGGACCCTCTCGACTACAGACTGAGGTTAGTATTTATAAATCATTATCGCGAGCACCGCTCCTCCCGTTATTAATGCCTAAACTCCTTCCTACCTTATTGAACTCATCCTTCTCTTAACCACAGGCTTGCTGGATAGTATTTCTGATATTATCCCTTTCACTTGACGTATAATTTATTTTAATTTATAATTTCAGTTGGTTGATAATGCAGTTTTTGGAAGCACAGGGATATTCGCATTGGTCCCGCTTGGGAGTGGCTAATGTCACGTCCGGATTCACAGCCCAATTGGAAGCGATGGGTCTTTGGCCTTGGGCTATATACGTCTTGCAGCATATTCCTGATGAGCAACTGTGCGTATCGATTGTTTAAAATATAATTTCAATGCAATTAATACACGCATTTATGTTATAGGAGAAATAGTAGCGTCAAAGAGATGGTGATGCGTCATGCCGGCGGCTCCGAGGGCACGCCCCTCAGAGATCTTCTGAGCAAACTACAAATTCCTCAAGAATGGATACATCGAGCAGAAGCCCTTCGAGCCAAATACGATGTATGAAAAAAACAATCTTATTTAACAATATTCCTATTTATAAATGCTATTTTAATTATTTTCAGAATAATCCCAAGAAAGAAGTGAAGAATCTAACGTTGGCTGGTGATTTTGCAGCCGCTCATCAAATCATATTGGATAAATTGGCACCGTCGTACATTCTCAACGGTAAACTAATAATATTTATTGAGGGTTTTGGAATCGAGCTTAAGCCACATTTATTTTTGTGTCCTCCTATATAAATAAATTTTAATTATTTTATTTTTAGAAAATACCGAGGCTCTACGACAGGTATTGTTACCATTAGCGGCTGCGGGAGGATCTGGTAAAATTCCCAACTGGCAGACCGGCGGACATCTTTTCCTCGAATTTCTCCTCATTTGGGACGAGGTCAAGGGTCTCGTGAATTGCGATCCGGAGACATTCTCATACAAGTACGAAGGACTCAAGCCGAGGATTGCAGCGGCGTGTGCCACCATTCCGAACATCCCATCCCCGACGCTGAAGCACATTGTCGCCAAGTGCGAAGTCGGAGCGAGGTTAGCTCAAGTCGGCTGCGTTGTCGTCAGCGGAGTCACCGGAGAATTACCGAGAAGCGCTGCCGGTCCTCTTATCTCCGTTATTGAGAAGTTGGATCTGCCGGCCGACTACACAAGACACTTGCTCGAAAAGGTATATAATAATGCACTTTAAATCATTCTTAAATGAGGGTATGAATATGAAAATTAACCTTGCAGGTTTCAGAGAGTTTAAAGGAGAGCGAGGGTGTGTTCTGATAATACTTTTCTATTCCTGTCTGATTAATTGTATATAAATAATAAGTTGCTTTTTTAAAATGTATAATTTTTTTTTTAATATCAATAATAATGGATTCTCGTTGTCATGTGTGTTTTTTCAATCCCCTGAATCCTCGGCGCCGACAAGCGTCTGCACTCCATCTCCAAACTCCTGAAATAACCAATTAATGAATATTCATCTATATTGTGTGTAAATTGTAGTGTGTACTTGGTTGGGCGGTTGTGTTAGTTGTGGTGGTCCATCATCTCGAAGGACTGTCTCTCCGTCTAGTTTCTTCAGGTTAGGCAGTCTCCTCGCGGCTTCCATCTTCCAGGTGTCCAGCTCGCAGTTGTCATAGAGTGGATTGCCGACGAAGAGAAGTTCTTCTAGCGCTGGCATCTCTTGCAGCTTGTTGAACTCGGCCCACTCCTTGACTAGGTTGTTGCTCATGTACAGGACCTTGAGATTCCTCATCAGGTTCACTCCTTTCAGCTTCTCTATTAAATTGTAAGAGATCCACAGTTCTTCCAATGTATCCGATAGAGCCTCGAGTCCGCTGAATGTCTTTATGTAGTTTCTTCCCAGCGATAGTATTTTGAGGTTCTTCAGGGTCCCCACTCCGGTTATCTTCTCAATCATATTCGTAGACAGGCTGAGCTTTCTGCAAGTATTTTATACATTCTAAGCACTGTTGAAAAACGCAGACATATATTATTTTTATTTTCTCCGAGCCAATATGATGGTAAGTTATCTCGACAATATTTAATTCATAATGTGAATATACTCGCAGCAGGTGAGGGTAGCCAGCGTGTTGTCCATTTTCTCGATCGGTGGATATTGAAACTCCAGGCCTACTTCTTTAGCGGTGATCGCCTGCTGGCCGCTCTTGTCTTCGAACTTCTTGATGGCCTCTTTTATAGTTGTCGCTTTACCCGCCATTGATTGATTGATTATACACGGTTGCTATGGATTACATTCATTGTCTCTGCACCTGCATCATTTAAATAACAGTAACAACGATGATAGTAATATGCAGATTTATTACTTCCGTTAAAATATTTTAAGATTATTCAGATCAGAAGATACAGTTGGCATGCCTAGACTAATGAAGCGGATTTTTTAAGTTGTCAAGAGCCAAAAGTCTTCTCTCTCGAGCACTCGAGGCCGACACACGTGCCGTCATGGCGTCGCTTACCTTTGTAATTTGAGGAACCACAAATATCTTCATTAGTATACGAAAATTTTTAAAAAAATACACTAGTTCCAGGAATTTCCATCCTTTTATATAAACTATGTATATCCATCAAATCTTTATTTATTGTATGTATGGCTATGGTTTATGACGCTGTTCCTGAAGAATATGAAATGAATATAATTGAATAAATTAAATTTTCTGTATTCTCTTTAAAATAAATAAATATTGGATAAAATCATATAAATAAACTTTTTTTGCCATACCCTGAAAACAAGCCATGGCGCGTATTTCGAACTAAAATCGAAAGTAAGACATAGTGTTTTATTTTCAGAAAAAGACGTTAGTATATCCATAATATCTTTATTTATTGTATGTATGCCTTAAGTATGATTAAGAGCATGGCAACACTGAATCTGTCATTTGACATTTGGCTGTGAATACAAACGGCAATGGATTACACCGAGAATCGGATAGACATTCGAGATGTTAAAATAGAATCAGAAGATTTGGATAATGATATTAAAGTAGAAGCGGAAAAATCTAACGATGAAGGTATTAATAAAAACGAGGACTCTATTCATATTGAGGAAATTAAACTAGAGGATGAAGTTTCTGATGATGAAGGCAATAATATAAACGAGGATTCTATTGATATTGAAGAAATTAAAATTGAGTATGAAGAATCTGATAATTACACCAAAAAAGATTCTCTTAAAATTCTTGTACAAAAACCAAATGATCAGCGAGATGACTGTGACTCCAACACTCGTTTAAATAGTTTGCGAAATAATAAATTAGATGAAGCTGGCATCAGACTATACAAGTGTGCTTATTGTAATTATAAGAGTTGGAAGAAAAGATACTTAATCTCTCACACAATGACACATACTGGAGAAAAACCATTTACCTGTGATCAGTGTGATTATAGGTGTAGACATAAAAGGAGCCTGAATCTTCACATAATGACACACAATGGAGAAAAGCCATTCAGCTGTGATCAGTGTGATTATAAGTGTAGAGAGAAAAGCAGCCTAATATCTCACATAAGGACACACACTGGAGAAAACCCATTTACATGTGATCAGTGCGATTATAAGTGTAGAGATAAAAGGAGCCTGGATCGTCACACAATAACACACACTGGAGAAAAACCATTCAGCTGTGATCAGTGTGATTATAAGGGTAGAGATAAAAGCAGGCTAACTCATCACATAAGGACACACACTGGAGAAAAACCATTCAGTTGTGATCAGTGTGATTATAAGTGTAGTCAGAAAGGCAGTCTAACTCGTCACATGAAGACACACACTGGAGAAAAACCATTTGGTTGTGATCAGTGTGATTATAAATGCATAGATAAAGGGTATCTAATATCTCACACAATGACACACACTGGAGATAAACCACACAGCTGTGATCAGTGTGATTATAAGTGTAGAGATAAAGGCAGTCTAACTCGTCACATAAGGACACACACTGGAGAAAAACCATTTAGTTGTGATTAGTGTGATTATAAGTGTAGAGAGAAAAGTGACCTTATCTCTCAAATAAGGACACACACTGCAGAAAAACCATTTAGCTGTGATCAGTGTGATTATAAAAGTAGAGATAAGGGGAAACTTACCGTTCACTTGAGGACACACACCAGAGAAAAGTCGTTCAGCTGTGATCGGTGTGATTTTAAGTGTAGACAGAGAAGCAGTCTAATATCTCATATAAGAATACACACTGGAGAAAAACCATTTAGCTGTAATCAGTGTGATTATAAGAGTAGAGATAAGGGGAAACTTACCGTTCACTTGAGGACACACACCAGAGAAAAGCCATTTGTCTCTGATCAGTGTGATTATAAAAGTAGAAAGAAAAGGACCCTGGATCGTCACATGAGGTTTCTTTAATGCATGTTAAATTTCTTACTCTACTAAGAACGTTGCATTTTGGAACATGAAAAGCTCTTTCCAGACCCTTGAAGATTTTATTGTTGTGATTGAAAATAATGCACCAAACCATCTCCGTTCATTGTTATCACAGTATCTTAAAACATTCTTAGATTTGCATTACTCTCGATGTACCTTTAAAATTGAGACTATATGTGCCAGTGCAAATCACTGCTGTCTCATTTATCATCGGTCAACATAATCTATAATGGCACATTCAGTTCTAGTGTAATTAAAAAGCACTTCAAAAAAGCATTCAAGAAAATTTGTAGCACCTGAAACAACTCATCAAGGTAATTTTTAAATAGTTTTCTGTGTAACTATCATTAAAAGTAAGCGTGAATTTTTTTAAATTTAAACCATTGTTAATGAGTTTTATTATTTTTTTAGGTCACATTCCTACCAGTAATGAAAAGTATCAAGATATAATTAAAGTGTTGTAAGGATTTTTTTTTACATCTCCGAGTCACCGTTGAAGTAACTTTGGTAACTGTAACCGGTAATTATCAATAATAAGTAATAACATATTAAATATCGATGTATCTAATTAGTTGTAACTTGTAATTCTTTCCCCATACTCTTCATTTCGCTGGACCACATCATCAGTGGTACACACATGAGTAAAATAAAAAAATATAACAATACAAATATGTGTTACACCACTGGACAAAAAAAAATGCTGGCAACGGCCAATTCCAGAAATTTCCATCCTGTTATATGAACTACAATCTTTTTCCAAAAATAAAAACAATGTTTAAGCTGGAAGACAATGAAGTTGTTAAACGTGCACTTGCATTAATCTGTTTTGTTGATGGCATCGACTAAATACGAAGTCTCCAACATAATTGCTATGGATGAAACTGCAGTATTTCTAGGCTTACAATCTCAATCGACAATTCACCAAAAGGGTTCTTTGTCATTCTACGTTCCTTCTACTGGTTATGAAAATACATGTGTTATCTGTACTTTGGCAATTCGTCTAAGTATCGCCTTTTTTAATCACTAAACGTAAAAAGGACCAGATTACTACTAATCACTAAATGCGTTTCTGGAATTTATGTTGTTGAATTTGAAAAAGCCTGGTGCACCCAAGCAGTAAAAAATGGATTAACTTTATACTAACACCATGGTTGAGGGGTCGAAATAGAGGTTTACTAGTTTGCGATTCATATTGTACTTATTGCGTTAAAAGACATGAAAAACTTTCTTGCTGAGAGGAAAATTGATCAAATAATGATTACAGGAATGATTGGTTACCTCCAGACACTTGACATTGCAATAAACAAGGCATTCAAGGATCATTTGTAGATGGAAATCAATGAATATATTAAAAACAGAATGTTGACAAATCACCGAGGTAATTTTGTAAAACTAACGGTTATGTTTCCAATGCACTACGAACAGGCTACTTGGACAAAAAGTATTCATTTAATGATAGCTATATTGCAAGTCTTGAGAGATTTGGACCAATGATTCAACGGGAAATGGAGTTGGGGGAAAATCAGAACTGAATCCGATAATTTATGACGTTGTTCCTGAAGAAGATGAAATGAAGATAATTGAATTGTAGCGGCTACTGGACAGCGCAGATATGTATTTATGCACTTCCAGCTGGCCGCTAACAGCTACCGGAACAGCGACAGCTGTCACCAGTGAGTTAACGCTCTCTTGTCTCGGAGCCCTCGGGGCGGGCAGACATGTTAGTAAGTAACCTCTTCAAATAAATCACCCTGGCCAGTGGCTTTCATCTTTTATTTCTACACACACTCCTGCACTGATACTGGACCAACACCATGGGTCAACTACATCCACCCATAGAATAAATTAAAGCTTCTGTATTATCTTTAAAATAAATAAATATTGAATAAAATCATATAAATAAACTTTTTTTCTATACCCTGAAGACAAGCTATGGCGCGTATTTCGAACTAAAATCGAAAGTAAGACATAGTATTTTATTTTCAGAAAAAGACGTTATCTATATCCATAATATCTTTATTTATTGTATGTATGCCTTAAGTATGATTAAGAGCATGGCAACACTGAATCTGTCATTTGACATTTGGCTGTGAATACAAACGGCAATGGATTACACCGAGAATCGGATAGACATTCGAGATATTAAAATAGAATCAGAAGATTTGGATAATGATATTAAAGTAGAAGCGGAAAAATCTAACGATGAAGGTATTAATAAAAACGAGGACTCTATTCATATTGAGGAAATTAAACTAGAGGATGAAGATTCTGAAGATGAAAGAGCAATAATATAAACGAGGACTCTATCGATATTGAGGAAATTAAACTAGAGGATGAAGATTCTGAAGATGAAGGCAATAATATAAACGAGGACTCTATCGATATTGAAATTAAACTAGAGTATGAAGATTCTGATGATGAAGGCAATAATATAAACTTGAGGATTCTATTGATATTGAAGATATTAAAATTGATTATGAAGAATCTGATAATTATGATAATTACACCAAAAAGATTCTCTTAAAATTCTTGTACAAAAACCAAATGATCAGCACGAGATGACTGTGACTCCAGCACTCGTTTAAAAAAGTTTGCGAAAATATAAATTAGGTAGAAGCTGGCATCCAGACTATACAAGTGTGCTTATTGTAATTATAAGAGTTGGAAGAAAAGGGCAATCTCTCACACAATGACACATACTGGAGAAAAACCATTTACCTGTGATCAGTGTGATTATAGGTGTAGACATAAAGGAGCCTGA
>JAGTTH010001676.1:0-10951 GCA_022606485.1 Agraylea sexmaculata
TATATATATATTTGTATTTTTTATATACCAAACCAACGTAATATCAGTATTAATTTCATTTTATTTTAGTATGTAAACAATATCATTAATTTAATAAAAACAAAGTCCATTTTTTCAGCAAAATATAATTTATTGAAGTTTAAATAACGAAATCAATGTATAAGTGGTTAATTTACACTATTTTAACATATCATTTTTCACAAAAGTGAAATGTAAGTGACACAAATACATGCTATTTATTTAACTTTAGGAGACATTTTGCCACATTTTAGATCTACTTTTCATAAAAATAAGTGCCTTATTTTGGTACATATGGAAAAAAAATATTGTAGTTCATTTCGGTAAAATTATTAATAGCCATACTTTTACTCTGTTGTATATTTCAAATAAAATAATAGTCAGCCATAATGGTCTGTTCCTTCGTTCATATATTAAATTACGGATAAAATGCACTAAAAATAATTAAAGAATTAAACGCGCAACTTAATATTCATGATTTCGGTTTTAATTTGTTTTATGAATGATATAAAGAAGGACAAATGTGTTGAATCCCTTAACAATTTGTCTATAAGAGAGAAGTGGCGGCATCTGCCACAATTAAAATTCCCTACTAGCGGTCAAATTGAATAAACCCTTCTGTTAAGTTAGCGGCTTGGAGGGGTTCGTCCTTTGAAATTAACAAAAATGTTCAATTATTTTTAATTGCTTCATAATTATACGGAGCGTGTACTAAGAATACCAATTAAAATTAATTAAGAAAGCCTACCGAGAAGACGTCCATCCTGATGTGGAAAATGCCGAATACCGCAATAGCTAACCTTTCGATAACTCATTTTTATCTGTGGAAAATCTAGAGAAGCTTAAAGCAATAATTTGACTAATCAATTATAAAAATCCACCGTTTATATCTGAAACTTATGTGGTTGTATTTTAGACTAGAGAAAACTAAGAAGTCTCTGATTAACTGGAGCTAGGAAAAATTTAATATAATTATCAAGTGATGCAAATAAAATAAAATGAAATTGGACAACATATACCTACTGTTCTTGTTTTTATTTGATTTTTTATGCAATTCACTCTTGAATTATATTTTATCAAAGTATTTCCATTCAAAACATTGCTAAACTATTAATAAGACATAACATAGACTAGAAATTTTATTTAAATTTTAGAGAAGACCCAATATACGAGTTTTTTTATATGAAATCAATGATTACTAATTTTGTTTATAAATATAATAAAAAACTATATTTAAGTTGCCTATATTATGGATAAAATCTTCGATTATAATATCAAATAGTCTTTTTGTCGCCAATATATGAGCTGTAATGATACCGCTAAAAAATAAAAATTTCTCTATATTGTGTAACACCATTCTTAGGTTTTATTGGGTCATTCTCCATCTATGGGAAAAGTATAAGGTTTTTGTAACATATTCTAGTTTGGATTAAAAATAAATGAACACAATTCTGTTGCTTATGTTTTTTACTAATCTTAAACGCAAAATCTTCATTTACGTAAAGTTGTCATAAATGTGATTGGACCACTTTTTCTCTCAGCGGCTCATATAAAAAAATCATCCTGACCTCACAATAAGCATTTTTAAATAGATTATTTTAATATTATTTACATAATAACCAACACATAAAGCAATATTATCAAATACATTTTATTAATTTAATCTTGCTCCAGAAATATTGTAATATTTTCACAGAGGCATGACTTTTATTCGATTCCACCTGACATCTGAAGAAATGAAGGGCCCCTTGGAGGTGAACCGAGAACAATAAATAGTAGCAGAGAGAGTAAAGTGAACGATGGCCAATCAAATAATGTGCACGTCAAACGGAAGAACATGGCTCAGTAAAGGGGAGGTGAACAACAAAAACAGGGACTAGAAGAGTTGTTATTGTCGGCAGGCAGTCCCAAAGAAAACAATTAAGTTTGGCCTTAGGGGCTGTAGAGGCTGCAGGTGGTGTTGAATCCACCCTCAACCCACAATCCACCCTTGTGCTATTCTTTCGGTGTCCAGTTACAGGAACTACGTGAGCTGGCCGCATACGTGACTGAAGCTCGCTCTGAAAAACCAACACTACCTATCTTTCCTTCTTCATTGATTTATAGAACACTCCTGAAAGATGGCTTCTACGCCTCTCAGCATGACCCTCGCTTTTACGCCTGTTGACAGACCGAATAACTTCTAAATAAATTTCATCCCAGAACCTTCACTTTCATTCTCATCTAATGCGGATAAGCATTTCTTGTTACCCAATCAAAATATATTTTGAAAAACTCTAACAAAATAAACATCAATCTTCAGATACGTCATAATGACTAAATAAGTTGTAGTTTATTCTGTAATTTTTCTCGTTACGTTAATTTGACTCGTATAAGCATTGTCATTTTGAATTAATTTAAAACATCAGTATTGTTTTTATAGGAGAAACTAGGTTACTTCAATGTTTTCCTCTAAATAATTATAAAATTCCACCCTTTTTATAAAATTCACCCTTTTTATAAAATTCACCCTTTTTATCAAATGAATAATTGAATCTATTTATCTATGTACAAGAAATTTAATATTATTAAGTACACACACACACATATATATATATATATATATATATATATATATTAAAGTATTAAAGAATTCCTTAACTTAAAGCAATCATGATATTCTCTATATTTTTTATAATATGTTATATATTTCTGTTTCTTCATTTATATATATATATATATATATATATATATATATATATATATATATATATATATATATATATATATATATATATAAACAACATTAGGTTTTTCCTGTAATGGCAAGGTGATGATGGTTCATGCTTTCCTTTTATGATTATAAATAAATATATTAAAAACTTACTTTAAATTTTACCTGAAATTATAATGAAAAATCAATATAAATTAAACTTCTTCTTTATAAATAAAACACTCAATTGAATAAAAAAATGGTATGCATTATACATTTTTACATACTTGACTTTAAATATTTTTATTTAAGGTTGATATTTTATGGAAATACAGGGATTTATAAATTTAGGTTACCTTAAATAACTATAAGCTTGATTTGATGATATAAAGCATTATTTATTTATTTATAAAAACATGTATACAATATTATATCATACTGCAGTATCACTATAGCATTACGGGGGATCCCAAGTCGCAGTGATGATAATGCAGCACTCCTCAAAAGAAAATTCTTTTTTTCATGTTAATAAATTTGGATTTCAGGAAAATTTATACCAAAAGTATGACTTGTGTTTGAAACACGGTTTGCGGGGAACCAATAGTTAATCGAAGAAAGTTCTGATAGGAATGAGATTGAGTGCAAGGGTGGAATGAGACTTCTTGCTTTTAAGGCTTTATTGAGAGGTGTTAAAGTTTAAAGTGCTCCTTAGACCCCTTTGGCCAACTCAACTTGACCATAACTGCTAACTACCAACTTGCTCAACACCAAACGATCACTGAATTACAGGCTTCGTTTGACTCTGGACCACCCTTAACCATGGATGGACATCTGACACAACATGCTCGAATGCTTCCCTTAAGGTTAACTTTGAATATATTGTATCACCTACCTATGTACAATCAACACAATGTTAGGCTATAAAAGATTCATTACATTATGTTTTCACATATATTATTTTGTGGTTAATAATTCAATAGGTTTATATAATGACTGAATGGTCAGTTCATTTGCCGAACAAACTATTAGCTAACAAATAAGATAAACTTAAAATTTTCAGTGAGAAAATTTTAAAGAGAGGTAGAAACCACAATATCATATTTGAAAAAAATAATTATTTATAACGATTAAAAGTCCATCCTGTTTATTATATGAGGTGTTTAGAATAAAAATTTATAGTAAACAGATTCTGTTTTTAACCGAAGTGACTAAATTATCAGTGCATTTGACACCGTACTATCAAATTTATTAACAGTTATATAAAATACATTAACTGAATTATTTACTAATTTTGCGACCACTAGAGCATTACGGGAGATCCCAAGTCGCAGGGATGATAATTCAGCACTTATCATTTGAACATGATATGTATAGCTAATAATATTTAATTTAGAATCTACACAATATTATATAAATTGTAAATGAGAATGTTTTAAAGAGAGGTAGGATATCGAAAAATTATTAAAATAATAATATTATATCAAATATATTGAATAAAATTTAAATTATTCTAGATTTACAAGAGGGGTTAAGAATCAAAGATTCCTAAATCCGGTTTTCATTTTTTTATTATGTTATTATTAACTATGCTAAATGAAAATTGAAAATTATTCTCTTTGTGAGCATCTTTTGTATTTATTCCATACCATTACTGTAGGAACATTAAATAGGTACAGAGTGATGAGTAGAATTTTTGGACACAGATACTTGAACAATTTGATTAAGAAAGCAAATAATTAGAAGAGCAAAGGTTGTGTATGTTCCCCCAAGAGTTGTAATTGTAGTAAGAAGGAGCAGCAAACCCTCGCACGATGACAGTATTGGCAATTTCGGATTAACTGGACATTGGAGAACTTTTAAAGACGCACACCAGATGTAGCGTAGCGGCTACGAGACTTACTGAAACCACCTCACATTTCCTAAAAACAAGCCACCCGCAAACTAACTCAACAATTCATTTTATTATTAAAATAATAATGTATACAATTCATTATTGATAAATTGTAGAGGGGGATATTTCGTAGTGTCTACGATGTGGCTGAAGCGTAGCGAGCGTAGCAATAACCACATATTATTGGAGAGAAGATTTGATGTGTCCTAGAATCCATTACTCTATTGTTATGTTATCTCTTGTGCTAGTTGTAAGTAAGAAATCCAATCAGTGAGTAATGACCCAATATTATATAGTTAAACATATACAATAAATAATGGATTATATAATACCAACATACTTATTTCGAAGTTTCTTTAAATTAATTTTAATTTACAAGTATTGTTTATACTATCATTATTATCACTGTGTCTTGGGATCCCTGTAATTCTCTAGTGGCACTACAATATGATATAATAGTAATATGTATTTATAAATAAATAAATATAAAATAAAACGATATATCTTACTCATAATAATGACACTTTTAAAAATAAGACAATTATTAGTAATTTGTCATAATTGACAATTTGGGGCCGGGTTTTTCCATGCTTAGTAAATATGTAGTAGCTTAGTGATTGACGTCATGACTTGGCTAACAGTTGTGATACTACTACTAGGCTGACACTAAAGCCTTATTATATAATAAGTAGGCACTCATTATGATATTAAAGTATAGTATTATTGACGTCATTCACCAGCTAATTTTTGCTACTACTAAGCATGAAAAATTAATATTGTATTTGGTATTTTTAAATTCCCATAGTTTCACGCAAATTCTAACCAAACCATTCAAATAATGTTTAATGTAATTTCAGTGTAATGGTGTAGAGGTATTGGAGTGAAGGCAGAGTCGGGAAGAAGTGTCCCCAGGGTCTGATGCTGGGAGTCTGGCTGACCAGGACAGATGTCGGCAGCGCTAAACACAGATGTCACCCTTAATAGAGTTTTAGGACAATCGTGACCATCCCTAGGGACCTCCCCGTTTTGAATGAACCACACCATGGCCATCACCATCAATAACATTATTACCAACTATACGTATTCACGCACACTCTCAACACACTTAAGATCAAGCAGACTATCTCGCCTTATAATAAACCATATTACATTATTGTTTTCTTCAAGATATTTTATAATACTTCACTTAGTCTGGCTAAACAGTTTTCAATATAAAAAACTAATATGTGGATCTTATATAGCGGGGAATCCCATGCAGAATGGCTACCTTGGGGAAAACCACATGCATTTAGAGCGGAGAACAGAAAAAAAATGATCTCAGAAAAATAAACTATACAGTAAGCGAATAACAGTAAAAAAGGAAAAGCGATCATGTGTGTATGTATAAAATTTCTTTTTCAAATGTGAATATACAGGGTGGACTTGAATTAACTAAGAATATTTTAAGGGGAGATATCGCAAATATAAAAGATTTTTTTATTATTGATTAAAAATGAAAAAAAAAACAGATACAACACTCACGCGACGGTCACTAGTGAGTACAGCTGATTCAAGATGGTGGCTCAAACTCGATTCCAAAATCACTCGAATACTATAGAAAATATTTTTTACACTTATTCTTGCGATGTTCTATCACCCCTTAAATTATTCTCAATTAATTTAAGTCTACTCTGTAGTGAATGCGTAAATTATTTTTGAATGATTATAAGACTGAAAAACTTTTCTAGACCAGAGATGTGCCAAAGTCTAACGAATATTATAGTAAAGTAGCTGAATTCTTACAAATATACTAAAAAAGAGATACATGGGTAGGTATATAAAAATACCTTATTGTAATTAATTGAACATTTTAAATACTTATGTGTTCCTCTGGATTAAATCAAATTATATATAAGTTAATGTTTACGCAGTGTAAATATGTAAATGGGTAGATTGTTGTTATACATATAGTTATAATAAATTTGGACAAAATAAGCTAGGCTACAAAAAAAAGATTCAATAATCTTAATGCATGCTCACTTTTCTATTACAGATTCCATTTACATATACTCATGAACATGATTTTTTTTTAATATATATATGACATTATTTACTTATTTACTTAAATCGGTTCTGAGACAATTGCGATTGCGAGAGACTTATCTTAATTCAGAATAGTTAAAACAAAATAAAATAAAATATATTGTTAAATTGTTCGTCGCTTCTTGTCGACATAACACTGGTTGATACGAAATTCGGCCGCTAAACCAACATTGAAAGAGTGTTAATGAAGCAACTTAGGACTATGCTATGTGTCTAATTAAAATATATAAGAAAGGGCGTTTTCTGTAGTTAGCATACAATGTAGTAATAATATAAAAAGCTTGGTTAGTAGACGAACTGTTTTACAGGGCGTCGCGGCGCCTGGCAGACGCCACTTTGCTGCTATTACGACCATCCAATACTACAATGCGATATTATTATTATTTACAGACTCAGTTGTAAAATATGCTTATTCTTTACAGCGACTCATATCTTTGAGCACCCTCCATAATAATTAATTAAAACAATAATACAAATTATTCAGGATTAGAAATGTCATTGATTGTGTATCAAAGGTCAGGTTTTTTACTTCTGTAACATTTTTATTAGAAAATTATCATCATTTTTAAGGTTGTACATATATTAGAAGATTATTTAATATGATAATAATATATATGTCAAAAACAGCAAAATGATATTTGTTGTTTTTTTATTTTCAAAAAATATATTACAGCTTGTCATCTTCAGAGACATTTATTATTCTATGAAGATGAGCAGTAAATAAATTGTATTAATATATGAATATCAAAAGCTTTTATAAAGATATTATATGAAAACGCATATCGTATATTTTATCATAAAAACTCATTTTGATAATGACTTTTTGAATTAAATGAAAGTCAAACATATGTGTTTACAAAAATATACATAATAAGTTATTGAATTATGACGAAGAAGGCGTCCTGACTGAAAATGTATTTAAAAAATATCTTACTTTTAATTATAAGAGCATACATACATAGTATTAAGTGATGAACCATTTATATGAAAACATAAATCATTCATCATATTTTTTGTTTGATTGAGTTAAATAATATTCATTTATTTCGTAAAAAGTGTTATGATACATTTTTGTGTTACTTATTTATTGACGTATTTATTTTTTAGGTTAGGTTAAAAATTAAAGTACTCTAATAAAATAAATAAATGTTGTATTAAAATAATTTTCTTATTAAAAGTTAAATGTGGATTATTATTATAGAATTATACTTGTGAATGTGACAATGTGAGAATATATAATATTATATTGGGGGTAAGATGCGATATATTATTGTAGATATTCATTTAAAAAATCCATTTATTCAGTGAGAAATATTATTGCTCATTTGCGATGATATGAGTGATATTAGACGATGTCTGTTAGCACAGTTGATTAAATAGGAAGCTGTTGCTTCGATATTGAATTGTTTTATTGTTGACAATGAGGTCGGTTAGTAACAAGGATTGTGGCGCCTACAAGCCGCCCGCGAACCGCTTAATTGCCGCCCACCACTGCCACCCCATACCATAGTCAAGTCTGCTTAACCACCCCCTTAGCCTGCCACAAGGGCGCCGCCATTCTAAATAGTCTCACCCCCACACGTGCATACTCCCTGACCACTCTTGATTGCCATCTCCACAACGATCATCATGTCTATTTCCGATAATACAATTACTCTACTAATCTTTACGACTAATTCTCTTGAAAAACTATAAGCACACATTTTATCCATGGTATATATTCTACGGATATATAAATATATAGTTTACGACATTACTTGATGACATTAAATTTATGCGAAAATCTCGGGGATTTATCGTTATCTACTAAGTGCCCCGTTTCATTTATTATCACTCACTTTGATATAATAATTAAAATTAAGGCCTTATAGGACTACACTTATTCAATGAATACAATAATTTCATTTTTAAAAATAAAATAAAATTTCCAATAATCCACTCAATTCAAATTTGGTTTTACCCAAACAAATTGTTATTTAGTTTACTGTTTTGTTAATATTGTTTTTATCGTTGTTATTATTTATTAATCTTCAAATTTGTAAATGGGTTTTTATTTTTTTCCCATTCTTTATATAATTAAATACAATTACTCATGTCAAATTTAAATAAAACATTCTCATGTTAGTTATAGGTAAAAAGATGTAAACACTCTGTACACCTAAGTCTATTTCCAAAGATGTATTGTTCTATCAATCAATGTAAAAACTTATGTTAATAAAGAAATTGTAATATATATTCAATGAGTAAACACACTGAATAAATTTTAATTATAAAACATTATAAACTCATCCAATCTTATATATAAGAATCTAATTTACTAATCAATTACAATTATAATAAATAAGTATATAGATAATAAATTGACAAATTATATTGAATGTAAAATAGTATAAAATCGGCAATATTCATATACATGTAATTTTTTCTTGGTATTATTTTATCTAAGCGATGATTTTAGAACTTCATTTGCATAAAACTAGAAATATGATCCTTTTTCTGTCAGTAACTCAATATTTTTTTTATGTTTATAGATAAATAAGAGAGAGGCTTATTAAGAAGATTTCTAATTTTTTTTGTTTATTAGATACAATCTGTCACAGGTTTTGAGAGAGTTTTTTATACACAACAACGTGTTAATTGTCTGTCGGTGATCTTAACTATTACTAGTTACACAGGTCCACCGACTTAATAATCAGTATTTACCTTACAATACAGGAAATCAGAGTAAACCTGGATGAAGACTATCGATCAAGATTTTATTAATATTATTCCCGATATCCCAGTCGTAGTATCCGTTTTTTTTATTTGAACTGGATTTGAACCGATGACCATAAACTTTAGTTATTGCGCTGGTATATATGTATGTACATATTACAATTTTAATAATTTTGATTATAATTTATTAATAAACTTATATTTTTTATTATATAATGTCTTTATTAAATATAATTTGCGTACAATGTTTTGATACATTATGATTAGATGTTACAATATTAAGTTTATAGACTTAGTCTTTTACTTATTTTAATACGGAGTATAATCAATTGATATTTAAAATAATTAATAAGTCATAACATAATTTATGGGAAAAAATACAAAAACCCACAAACTTATATTTGATTGTCTAGTTGTCATAATATATTTTATTTCAACTGAAATGCTTATGTAGACATAACTTTACTGCTTGCCATTATTAATGAGCAGTAAAATACTGTATGACGCAATTCGGATTATGGGCGATAAAATTGAAAAGGGCAACGTTTCTAAAAACAGTGTTTAGTACGTATGTATGTACATAAATGAACAGTCTTGTTCTTCTTCATTGAATATGTATTGCTAATTATTGGTTGTTAAAGATAGTGTGGGTGGTGATAGTGGATAGGCTTGTATGGCGCCACTATCAGGTCTAGAGTTAGTTGGACCCGCATGGCGTCTCGTTTTCAAGACTTGGTGAATAGTTTTTAACCAGATTACCCCGCAAGTTCCGTTACAACCAACTTACGACGTCAGCTCCACCCCCATAATACTACTACTATACCGGTGAACCCCATGGCACGCAATACAACCCCTTCAATATGTTAAATACCGCATCGCTCGCTTCCCATCCATGAAACCTCTATACAAATACATTTATTCTATTTTTAGATTTTACAATCGTACAACGAAGACTATTATACAATTTATTTATAAAATATCATTTCATTTCTTAAAGAAGTCCACGAGGACATAAAGTTAAAACTGATCAAAGCAAATATCGCAGATTTGAGTAAAAAACATTACACTTAAATGACTAACTTCCCGACTAACCCAATCATAAGACATGTAAATAAAACCAAATATGCCTCGAGGAAACGTAAGTTCATTTTATCAATGGAAAATAAAGTGTAAATTTCTAATAATCCACTCAACTCAAATTTGGTTTTACCCAAACAAATTGTTATTTAGTTTTTAAGCATTATATTTTGTAATTGTTTTGTTAATATTGTTGTTATTATTTTTAATCTTCAAATTTGTAAATGGGTTTTTATTTTATTCCCATTCTTTCTATAAATAAATACTATTATTCATGTCAAATTTTAATAAAATATAGTATTTTTTTCGCTTAGTTCATAATTTTCAATCAAATTCGAGCAGGATTATAAACCATTACTACAGTATCTGTAGACATTTGACATAGGCCTGTCCCTTTATTTGATAAATAAAAAAAATATGGTATACCTATAGGTATGCCATATTTTAATCTTACAAGGTTAAAGTGATGATTTTTT